>JAFEMH010002035.1:0-47500 GCA_022495995.1 Adenophora triphylla var. japonica
CAAACTTTTGAGGGTGATCATCCAAGGACTCATTGATGAAGGGAAGATTGAAAAGGGCTTCTAAGAGGAAAGTGGTGCCCAGAATCGTGGTTGGTTTCCACCTCGTAAGCAGCGAAAGTTTGATGATCTTGGAATAACAACTGAGGAAGCCTTCAATGGGTTAGTTCGAAGAGGAATGATCAAACCTCTTGACAATTATCATCCCAGTAAACCCAATCCAGATTTTGATCGTAGCAAGTATTGCTACTATCATCAGTATCCTGGCCACATCACCAACGATTGCGTTCCTCTGAAACTGCTTATTCAAAGGCTTGTCAATGAACGAAGGATCGAGAAGGCTCATCCCAATATAGTTACCAATCATCTTCCGTGATACCAGCAGAAGCCAAGAGACTTTCCGTCCAGTGTTGAAGAAGTCAATAAGTCATTGTAGGGTCTAGAATGTTTTTCATTTTATTAGTGAGTGTCCCTGTTGGGATTTGAATATGTCATGTTGTAAGTACGCCAATCCAATTCGCAACCTTTTCGATGCATTTTAATATAATAAAACTGCATTAAGGGGCGTTTTGGTAAATTCCCGGCCTATCTCGAGACTTCCGGAAACGTTCCATGAGTTTCCCGCGAAGGAAGTACCTTTTGGTACATCATTCATGCCAAAGGACCCCTTGGGAATAAAACCTGTTGGACCTTTTGGGTATTTTCCCGGAATGTTCTGTGAAACTGGTTTTGGCGCCAAAAGCGGTTGAGCCACCTTGTGTCACGCGACATCTTGAGGCATGGAAAGTGGACGCGTAAGGTCGTGCGACATACTAAGGCGACCCAAGCTGTGACCTATAAATAAGACCCTCCCCCTCATTGAAATGAGATCCAAATTCTAGCCTACTGTTACTCTGCCAAAATAGCAGTGTAATGAGCGTCCCAAGCACAAAACCTCTCTCTCTCTCCTACCTTCCAACCCACTAATCCCTCTCATCCAAACCCAATTCTCTACCTACACCAATTGGAACCCTTGGATCAGAGCTGTGAGATCTACAACGAAGAATTGAAGGATTCTATATCTGACTAGATATAGAATTCGTGGAATCAACAAGGGTAACAATTCCCTAACCCTCTCTCTCTCTCTCTCTCATTTAATTCCTTGCAATTTTATAGTTCAATTTTGTTTGGATTCAGTAATCAGATCCTAGCCATCTGAATTACTGAATCCCAATCGCAATCTCTCTGTTTAACTTGCATAGATTGTGTAATTGAGCTCATATTGATTGATTTGGTTGAATTTGGTGTTTGAGCCCCCAGGGGGTGTGGATCTACCCATATCCACACTCCCTGGGTCGATTTGATGTTGTTTATGTTTTTCGTTCATAATTCAGCTTGTTAATTAGATCTGTATAGCTTACATTAATTTCGAGTTCATATTGTGAGGTTTCTGCAGAAGGCTCATATGTGTCACGCGACACCTTCGGTCCCCAAGTGATCCTGTGTAACGCGACACATGTGGTCACCGGTACGATGTGTCATGCGACACACATGACCCATCTGCAGGTGACTCTTTTCCTTTGTAATCTGTTCTAGTTTGTTTGTATCGGGGATGTGGCTCTCCACTAAATAATGGGCTCACAATATGTAATTTCTCGTTTCATAATTAATAAGATGCATTTTTATCACATTTCGTTTATTATCGATATTTGCACACACTTTGGATTTACTTGGATGTGTTTGATTGAAAGACTCGTCTATGGACGAGGCGTGTTGGGTGAACTCTCGGTTCTTCCCAACACGTAACCTGACCCCCGAACTCATGTTTTCTCTCTAAAACAAAGGTTTTCAATGTTTCCTCTTAAAACGGCGTGGCGACTCCTATTTTTCCTAATTTCGGGCGAGCGCACATTTTCGAGTGGCGACTCCATTTGGGGATTTCACTTGAAAACCTGTTTTTCAAGTGTTAAGTGGGTCAAGCTTTCGTTTGGTAAAAAAAAACATCCAATGCATCCATGGTCTGTACATTATTCGATAATCATTTGTGATGCCTACATTTTGTTGATTATGGAACTTGTGAGCCCTTTGTGCTTGTGGTCATTTGTTGTGCATTGGTATCTCTGTGTTGCTCTTGATATGGTAAAGCAGGGCTGATTTGATGATTTGAGGAGCCGCCGGTTCGGTGACCACCCAAGTCGTGCGACACCTTTGTCTCTCGGTTGTCCCGTGTCACGCGACAAAGGTGGCCACCGAGCAGATCATCGAAGGCTGGTTTGAGGCGATCCCTTGGACCAAAGCGTGACTCATTTGGTTATTGTTCCTGTTTACCTTGTGTGAGGGTGTGTGTTTTCTTCTTTAAAAAAAAACAAATAAAAAATAAAAAAATAAAAAAAAATCTTGTTTTTGCAAATAAACGAATTAGTCATGCACACTACATCACTTAGATTTAGAACCCTCGGGTGCGATTGACGGCATCGCGGACGGCCATGAAATTCGCCTGCGCTTGAGCGCCTGAAAGCAAACCTAAACACCTAGTGCGTTATAGGTGGCACCACACTAAACCTTACCCGCGGTTGGTTTTTGATACGATGTTTTCATTACAACAAAAATGAATTGTTTTTGAAAAATATCATAGATTCTTATACCTTCTCCCAAAACCTCATACCTTGTGGGCATGTTGCCAAATGCAACATGATTTCACGTGGGAACATGTCACTCTCGTGGCGTGTTCTAAACGAGAGATCATGCCGCATTGCCAACATGTACCGACGAGAGGTCATGCCGGATTTTTCTTCGAAATTCTTCGAAAAGACCCATTATCTTTGCCCAAATTTCCTTAGAAATTTGGACGAACCTCTTCGTTCCATAAAGATGTTAGGGTTTGGTTAGGTATCATTACCTATTATATGTTTCAAAACAAGACATTTGATGTAATTCGAACGCCGCGTCACTAGGTTCCCCCGAGGCATAGTTAGCATGAATAAAGGCTTATCCTTTCCCAACTGTATTTAGGATTTAAAATGCGATTTATACTTGAACATAAATGATTTTGTGTTTGTGCGAGTCTGTCCCATTTTCCTTCCCTCTCCCGTTCCTTAAACTATCCCTTCGATACCTTATAACCAATCCTTCTGAAGCAAGGGGAAGAGACAAGTTTGGGGGGGGGCGTGCTCTGTTACAAGAAGGGCAATTAACCAGTACGTATTTCCAAATATTTGCAGGGGTTTTCCTCCAAAGTTCCGGTTCATTCTACTGCTCAAAGATGTCTGGTGCAAAAGATGTGTCACCCGCTCGGTTTGGAATTCCCTTCGCTTCGAGTCGGTGGGATATGGATGATTTGTCAATAACGATTGCGAGCCGCCCTTGAAGCCGCCATGATTCGGGAATGCAAAGCCCAATTGCTTGCCCAGTTTCCAAAGCTCGAGAGGAAGAGACTCATTCCGATTTGTTGAAGCAATGCGCCTCCAGGGAATTACGGTAGTTTGTCACGAAGATGGATCATATGAGGAGATTATCAAGACCGAGTAGTATTGATTGCGGGGATAGAAATGCAATGAAAGAGATGAATGGAGACGGGCGGGGTGAAATTCTTTTTCCAACATCCCCGAGATGGCTCAAACTCGAGCATCGAGTATAAACAATCAAACCCCGAGAATTTCAATGTCCATAAGCAACCCGATTTGAAAAGCCGGCACCAACCAGATTCCCAGTGGTGTACCATTTCTTCAATCGTAACGGTTCACCGAAACTCCACCCCGACCAAGCTCTCCCACAAGAATGTTTCCCACAATCACCAATGAGTGCGTACGGGTTCGACTTGTCACCCTCTCGCGAGCGGCCTTAGGATCAACTCCAGGCGTGGATTGTTAATCGGATATCTTTCATGCCAACTACTGAACCCTACCCCGCAAGAGACGACAATATACGAGCCTCCTTTCGAGAAGGTCCAGGAAAAGAAGAAAGAGAGCTTATTGGGGAAAAGTGGGAATGCCCATGAACCAGTTTCTTAAATTGCTGACAAGCGGAGGATTGGTGTACCCGTTGGTGAATTATACTCCTCTCCGTCATGATGAAAGCCTGGACCCAAGCAAGTATTGCGATTATCACCAATACTCAGGACATGTTACCCATGGGTGCTTACAATTGAGGGTAATCATCCAAGAGCTCATTGATGAAGGGAAGATTGGATTGGGTTCTCCTGATAATGGCAATGTCCGAGATCTCCGCCCGTATCCCCCTCGCAAGAAACGAGAATACGATGATCTAGGGATGTCGACCAAAGAAGCTTTCAATGGATTAAGGCAGAAAGGAATGATAAAGCCACTGGAGAATTATCAACCCAGTAAACCTCTGCTTAATTTGGATCGTAGCAAGTATTGCTATTACCATCGCATCCCGGGCATGTCACGAGCATTGCGTCTCTTTAAAGCGGCTCATCCAAAGGCTTATTAATAAAGGCAGAATTGAGAAAGCTCACCGGCCCTCCTCAGTAATATCAACGGAGGTCAGAAGATATCTTCCCCAGAGAAATCAGTCAGTCGGCATCGTAGGTTCTAGAGTGTCTTTTATGCGATCGTGAGTCTGTCAAGTCCATGATATGAATCTTTTATTATATTAATGAAAGTCTTTATTTCTATTCTTGCTAGACTCGAGATATTACTTGTTCACTTACATTCTGCTTAAATTGAAATGGTCTTATTTTACATGATCATTTGTGCTGCTCACCGACTAATGCTTTGAAACGACTAGTATTTGAATTAATCGGAACAAGAAAATCTGCTGATATCATTCTCTAAACCGGGGCTGATCAAGCCCCCAGTTTGCATTTTCTGTGCTCACATATTTTCATTTCGTCCTCTCTATCTCGTTGTTCGAGGAATTTGCACGGGTTTTTCCCCAAAATGAGCTTAAGCAAAGCAGCGAAGACCCAATCTCGTTTGGATCATCCGGTGGGAACTGCGGTTGAAACCTCTACCCTTAGGAAAACCATCACCTCACCCTCACTAAACAATACCCCTTCGGTTCAAGATCGGCACGTTTTGAAACCCGTTTAACTATTTCAAGAAGAAGAGGGACTATCCTTGAGGCTCCCGTGATGCAAAGAAGATCGGCCGTCTCAAGCTCAAGAACTGCGGAAGGCAATGATCCATCACTGAGGACTAGCCGAAATCCTCCTCTCAACAACAAAAAAAAAAAAAAAAAAAAAAAAGAGAGAGAGAGAGGCAAAAATACAAAAAAAAAAAAATACAAAAAAAAAAAAAGAGATAAGAAAGAGAGCCTAGTCCCCGGTGATCCTCTCGAAGCGAAAGTCGAAGATTCGGTTGTTACTCAAAGGGAGTCTCGAGTGAATAAAGAGACAGACGGATGTCCCTCACCACTACCTCATCCGATTCCGCCGTCCTCTCGATTTTAGAGGACATTCCCATCCCATTACCCTTACCTTTGCCTTGACCAAAGCCAAGATTGACCTCTCATCCTTAGAGGCAGCGAAAATGCAATCATGGATTCCCTCACCTTAGAAATCCCAAACACCTACCCAAAAGCCAAACCTCTCATCTTTAGAGGTTCACCCGGAAAAGCCTAGCCGACCTCTCATCTTAAGAGGTCATGATATCCCAAATCACCCGAAGACCGATCGAAATCCCGAAACCCGGCCTTGATTACTACTGGGATAGCAGTTTCATTCCAATACCGTCGAGATATAAAACAGATTATGGCTTGAAGCAGAGCCAAGTCCATCCCGGCTCAAAGGACCATCAATCGAAGATTGTGCAAATTCTATCCGTTCATTCGACGATGCATGTGAGCATATTTCGTTTCTACTCCACAAACACCTGTCGTGAACGTCCCACTGGGGCTTCGCATCTGTGTCTCCTATCGACACTCCAAGAGGACACGTTCTTTCAATTCTCAAAAATTCTCGAAGGTCCTCACATCCCCGAACTTCATCGTTCATTCTTTTCATTCGGGATAAGCCCGAACTACGACGACTTGAGCTCCTCCTACGGAGGGGAACGTAGGCAGCCATAATTTGGTTCAGTCAAAATCACAGACAGATCTCAGAAAATCCGGTCTCTTCAAGGACCATGCCCATACACTGTCTATCCTTCCGAGTCCAATTCTCGATATCAGTGTATTTTCTCCTCAGGATTGATAAAAAATACTTGTTCATATCAGCTTTGGCGGTTTGACTAACCCGAACATCAATAAAGGGTTTTAAGCAACTTTGTGATCATCATGAATAAGATAAGTTTTCAAGTGTCTCGAAAAGTCTTCTATTGCTACATAATAGGGAGATAGAGCTAAACACCGTTTCGGTCGGCGGGGGTTTCATACACTTTCCACACCTTGTGATGCTTATACTCTCCCAAAAGAGTCAAACCTAAAACGAGAGTGTCATAAACAGAAGTTCAGGATTCATTTCCCACCATCCGAAAGATATGTCCCTGCATGCAAATTTCTTGAGTCTTGTCTGTGTCCGACCGACCGATCGAAATCAAAGGATCAATCTCGGACCTGGGCTGCATAAGGATGTGTATGAAGCTGGGGCTTTGGCCAGAAGACGATGAACATTTTGTGTGTGATTTCCGGGGCTGTTATCATGATAGCAATGCTTGAAAAATGGATTCCCTAGCAAAGAGGCTCACACTTCGATGAACCTACTGGATTCCACATCCTGAATAAGAAGATTTATTATGGGAAACAATGAAGAAGTCCATGACTGAAGGTTTGTCAACCTCGCCTGCAATGTCACGCGACGTAACATACCTGTGTCACTTAGAGTCGTGCGACATGATAAATCCAGATCGGACATCGGCAAGCCGCAAATCGATATGTACCAGGCACTCCCCGACTTGTCCCAAGCCGCAAACAACAAGGCTCCCGCAAACAATCACGGGAGGAAGTTTCATTCAAAAGCAACATACACATGAACCATTAACCTCATATACAAACCCCAAAGTCACATAAACCATTCAAAAGCCGTTCATTCCATGCACCTCTTTTTTCTTTCCCAAAATATAAAAGCTCGCACAAACAAATAAACAACTAATAATGTTTTAGGTGCAAAATAAAGAAAGAAAAGAAAAAAGAGAGTATTTGTTTCTTTCCCCAAAAAGGGTACATAAACCAAAAGATGATCATAAATCGGTCAGGGACTACTCCAAATCATCGAAATGTAAGTATCACCATCGGCGAGCTACTATCGTCATCTGCAGCCTCCTCACTATCTTCCCCATCGCATCACCTTCCTCTTGGTCCGGGCCAACAGCGGGCTCATGATAAACAACAGATCATCCCGGAAGAGCTCATGCATAACAGAAGGGGAAAGTCTCAAGCTCATGAGGATCTCGGGAAGACTCACTATCGAGAGATGGGAGGATTAGGAGGACGACGAACAGCCTTGGTCCTAGGCAAATGAGTATCCTCGCGAGACAAATTAGTACGAGCCCTCTTCCTACCGGGCAAGCTAACCGTGGAATCACTGTCATCGTAACTACCGGAACCTTGAGCTGCAAGTTTCTCCCTCGGATATTGATTGCTCCTCATCAACCGATCAACCATGTCCATGGCCCCGATATAGCGACGAGCAAAGCCCCGGTATACGTCACCGATACCGATACAAGCAAATGAAAAAGAATCGAAATCGAGATCAAAACAAGGGAATGGAAGGATATTCACAGCTTCAAAGTCACTTACAGATTGAGTCCCTCCGAAGATGAAAATATGGAAAAACCCTGCCGGTGTCAAGAGTGGCCCGCCTCACAAAGATCTCCATCCCGAAAATCAACGAAAGGAGGTGGCAGAGGTGCATCCGTCACATGTCCGTGAGAAGGCCCGGCAGCTTGAGCATCGAAGTATCGTGGAGCATTAGGAATATCATGTCTCGGAGTAACCTGTGGCGATCTCAACCTCGTAGCCACATAAGTGTCATAATCCGCATCGTCCTCCGTATAATTGAAGGCGTGCTCTCCCTGGATCAAAGTGACCACATTCTCCAACTTCCGAGGAAACCACATCTCGGCAGAGGATCATAGGGAACCCCGGCCGTACTACACTGGACCGTGCCGCCTACAAACCCTCTCACCCAAATATAATGCATCCCCGCACAAACCCACCAACAAGGTGCGGCACTCGGTAAGATGAAGGGCATGATCCGGATGGACCCCAAAGATATCTATCGGCCCAAGGAAACAAAGTCAAACTCCTGTGGACTCCTCGCAAACAAACCATGGTATCGGCTCGAGAGGCAGTCATCCGTCCCTTAGAATCACCGTACGAATCTTTTGCCTAGCATCCTTCACCCGGCGTCTCATGGCAGGAAAGGTGGTAACCGGAAATGTCTCCCTACTCTCCAAGCATAACACCCAATGACCTCATAAGCCCAAGCCTCGAAAAGAAGGACAGAGCAGAGTCAAAGAGACAAAAGCAAGATTCAAATAAAGGAGGCAAACCAAGAAATACCTCAAATGCAAAGTGGCGAGCGGTTGAAGGACTTAGCTTTCCCGACTAACATCATCAAAAGCCAAAAACAACTCGCCTAAACCTGCCTCCCCCCAACACAATGATCCAACGGTAGCCCAATCTCTCAGAAGCTCCAATAAAGAAAGCAAAGCCGTGGACGTGGCATTGATAAACAACATATCCGAGAAGCCAACCCAAACAAACGCCCTGGCCAATCTCTCACCCTCAACCTCGTCCTCAGCATCCGCCATCTCGGCTGGAAAACCGGTGTGATCAACCATCCGGCCATGAAGATCTCCTAACTCATACCCGTTCCCCTTTTTGTCCTGGGGAACAAAGCCGATCAGCTCCATAAAGTAAGCATCGGTAGGAGGCCGTGGGTCATCAATCGTAACAGGCTCCTCCGCATACAAAGGCTCATCGTGAAAGAGCGGACCCGATGTGTGACGGCAAAAGCATATGGCGTGACGGTCGCCTCGCCCTAAGAGAAGTGAAAAGAGTGAGTAGTCTCCCACCGTAACTCTCTCGAAAGCCTTTACCAATCCAATGCTCCTCGTGTGCCGCCAATGACTTTGGCCATCTCAAAGAACCGCCCAACCCCGCAAAGATATACCGGACCTTTTGGCGAGTGGACAAGCTCCCGACTACCCGGCAAAGAAATCCCACACCGCCAACGACCTGGAAAGCCCCGGGTACGCAAATCCTACAGTAAACACAAGCAGTATGAATATCTCAAATTTACTCGTCAAATCAATTTCAATTTCAAGCAAAACTAGGTTTTGTGCATACATTTCACAATTGCTAAAGTAAAATCAGAGCATGCAATAAACTTCGAGTCCGAACAAAGAAAGGAAAAGAAAGAAAAATCAATCTTTTTTCGAAAAAATTTAATTTCCTCAGTGCACCAAAAGCTAGGGTTACAATTATTACCTTCTTCTCCGGGCCCGAGGAATGTTCTTTCAAATGAGGGTAGAAATCTCCCCTAACAGTTTGAGGAACAAAAGGTCTCTGATTCCTCAGAGCATTCTTCCGCCGTGCGGCTAATTGGGCCTGAGTCAGGGCGTTCCTGGTGGGGCGGAGCCTAGGAGGCATTTTTTTTGACAAATCAAGCCGGGGGAATCAAACCCTAGAATCAGTCGGCAATTGAAAATGAGTGAAATGGCGTGCTTTTCTCGCCAAGATCGTCCACCTCCCTCCAAACAATGTTGTTCGAAATGAGGACTGTTCACCCTTTTAAAAGACTGATCACTGGCTTTAAATGGTCGTGCGACACAGCGTTCCCTCAAAGCCAAAATTCCCAAAATACCCCTGCACTCTAATGATGTACAAATTTTGACCCCGCGTGGAGTTGTTGTTTTACCCTCGCAGGTACAATAATCAATTGAGTCTCGACGACTGGACCTCCGACCAAATTGGAGAAGAAAGAACAAAACAAAAAAAGCATGCGTATCTGTGACAGCCCCAAGAAGAGCTAGACAATACCAGAAACCCAGAAAAAAGCCTCTCAAGCAGAGCCAAACCAAGAAAAGCCTCTCAAGCAGAGCCAAACCAAGAAAAGCCTCTCAAGCAGAGCCAAACCCAAGAAAAGCCTCTCAAGCAGAGCCAAACCAAGAAAAGCCTCTCAAGCAGAGCCAAACCAATAAAAGCCTCTCAAGTAGAGCCAAACCAAGAAAAGCCTCCCAAGCAGAGCCAAACCAAGAAAAGCCTCTGCGAGCCAAACCAAGAAAAGCCTCTCAAGCAGAGCCAAACCCAAGAAAAGCCTCTCAAGCAGAGCCAAACCCAGGAAAAAGCCTCTCAAGCAGAGCCAAACCAAGAAAAGCCTCTCAAGCAGAGCCAAACCCAGAAGAGCCTCTCTAGCGGAGCACACAAACAAAAAAAAAGCCTCTCAAGCAGAGCCAAACCAAAGGAAAAACCCTCTCTAGCGGAGCCCACAAAGAAGAAAAGCCTCTCAAGCAGAGCCAAACCCAAGAAAAGCCTCTCAAGCGAGCCAAACCCAGGAAAAAGCCTCTCAAGCAGAGTCAAACCAAGAAAAGCCTCTCAAGCAGAGCCCAACCAAGAAAAGCCTCTCAAGCAGAGCCAAACCAAGAAAAGCCTCTCAAGCAGAGCCCAAACCAAGAAAAGCCTCTCAAGCAGAGCCAAACCCAAGAAAAGCCTCTCAAGCAGAGCCAAACCAAGAAAAGCCTCTCAAGCAGAGCCAAACCCAGGAAAAAGCCTCTCAAGCAGAGCCAAACCAAGAAAAGCCTCTCAAGCAGAGCCAAACCCAGAAGAGCCTCTCTAGCGGAGCACACAAAGAAGAAAAGCCTCTCTAGCGGAGCCCACCAAGAAGAAAAGCCTCTCAAGCAGAGCCAAACCAAAGGAAAAAGCCTCTCTAGCGGAGCCCACCAAGAAGAAAAGCCTCTCAAGCAGAGCCAAACCCAAGAAAAGCCTCTCAAGCGGAGCACAACAGAAGTCACAGGTAAGCACAAAGAAAGGTATGAAGACACATCTCTACCCCTTTCTTGCTTATAGTCAGTATTGGTAATTCCGAACTACGATTTGGCTTGATTCCCTTCTTAAAGGGATACGTAGGAATCCTTTCTCAGAAAGGTCCAGCCATAATTTTCCCCTTCTCACCCTTCTAGCCCTTCACCTTAACCCCAGCCGCTCATTGAGATTGGGTCTTATTTTATCGACAACCCCACTTTTTCCAAAAGTGACGTTGCCGAGGGGCTCTGTAAGTACGCCAATCCAATTCGCAACCTTTTCGATGCATTTTAATATAATAAAACTGCATTAAGGGGCATTTTGGTAAATTCCTGGCCTATCCCGAGACTTCCGGAAACGTTCCATGAGTTTCCCGCGAAGGAAGTACCTTTTGGTACATCATTCATGCCAAAGGACCCCTTGGGAATAAAACCTGTTGGACCTTTTGGGTATTTTCCGAATGTTCCGACTGGTTTTTGGCGCCAAAAGCGGTTGAGCCACCTTGTGTCACGCGACATCTTGAGGCATGGAAAGTGGACGCGTAAGGTCGTGCGACATACTAAGGCAGCCAACTGCAGCCTATAAATAAGACCCTCCCCCTCATTGAAATGAGATCCGAATTCTAGCCTACTGTTACTCTGCCAAAATAGCAGTGTAACGAGCGTCCCAAGCACAAAACCTCTCTCTCTCTCCTACCTTCCAACCCACTAATCCCTCTCATCCAAACCCAATTCTCTACCTACACCAATTGGAACCCTTGGATCAGAGCTGTGAGATCTACAACGAAGAATTGAAGGATTCTATATCTGACTAGATATAGAATTCGTGGATTCAACAAGGGTAACAATTCCCTAACCCTCTCTCTCTCTCTCTCTCTCATTTAATTCCTTGCAATTTTATAGTTCTATTTTGTTTGGATTCAGTAATCAGATCCTAGCCATCTGAATTACTGAATCCCAATCGCAATCTCTCTGTTTAACTTGAATAGATTGTGTAATTGAGCTCATATTGATTGATTTGGTTGAATTTGGTGTTTGAGCCCCCAAGGGGGTGTGGATCTACCCATATCCACACTCCCTGGGTCGATTTGATGTTGTTTATGTTTTTCGTTCATAATTCAGCTTGTTAATTAGATCTGTATAGCTTCTGTTAATTTCTGAGTTCATATTGTGAGGTTTCAGTAAGGCTCATATGTGTCACGCGACACCTTCGTCCCCAAGTGATCCTGTGTCACGCGACACATGTGGTCACTGGTACGATGTGTCATGCGACACACATGACCCATCTGTAGTGACTCTTTTCCTTTGTAATCTGTTCTAGTTTGTTTGTATCAGGGATGTGGCCTCCCTAAATAATGGGCTCACAATATGTAATTTCTCGTTTCATAATTAATAAGATGCATTTTATCACATTTCGTTTATTATCGATATTTGCACACACTTTGGATTTACTTGGATGTGTTTGATTGAAAGACTCGTCTATGGACGAGGCGTGTTGGGTGAACTCTCGGTTCTTCCCAACACGTAATCTGACCCCCGAACTCATGTTTTCTCTCTAAAACAAAGGTTTTCAATGTTTCCTCTTAAAACGGCATGGCGACTCCTATTTTTCCTAATTTCGGGCGAGCGCGCACATTTTCACATGTCCTTGTCTTGAGTATTTCAGTAATAAAAGTCTTTATTTCTTTTCCTGCTGGACTCGAGACATCACTTGCACACCCACATTTACACTCAATTGAAATGGTTTTATTCTACATGATCACTTGTGCTGCTCAATTACTAATGCTTTGAAATGATTAATGTTTAAGTTGATCGGAGTGAGAAAATCGGCTGATATTTTTCTTAAAATGGGGCTTATCATCTCCTCACCTCACCTCGCATCTCATATTCTCACATCTCCTTTATCATGATCATCGTCCTGTTGCTCAATGGATTTGCAGTAATATTTCTCAGTTAAGTTTAAGCAAGCAATGAGACCTTAATCTCGTTTAGACCATCCGGTATGGACTGCAATTAGAACCTTCCACCCATAGGAAAGCCATTACCTTACCCTCACCAAATAATACCCCTTCATTTCAAGATCGGCATGTTTGAAGCCCGTTTAGCCATCTCCAGAGGAAAGAGGGACTATCCTTGAGGCTCCCGCGATTCAAAAGAAGATTGACCATTTCCAAGCTCAAGAATGGCGGAATGCAGTGATCCACTCTAGGGACTAGCTGAAGTTCTCTCTCAAAAAAAAATTGGAAAAAAGAGAGAGAAGAATAAAAATAAAAAAAAAAAAAAAAAGAAGAGAAAAAAAAAAGAGAGCCTAGTCCCTAGCATTTCTCTCAAAAGCAAATGTCAAAGGATCCAGTTGTTACTCAAAAGGAGTCTCAGAGTGAATAAATAGACAGTGGATGTCTCCTCACCATTATTTCCAGCCAATCCCAAGTCATCCTCTCGTTTTTAAAGGATATTCCCATTACCCTCGCCTTTGACTGAAACAAAATTTAACCCCTCATTCTTAGAGGCAAACAAATTCCCTAGCCATAGAAATCCCAAACACATCCCCAAAAGCCGACCTCTCATCTTTAGAGGTTTAGTCAGTAAAAAGCCTAGCCGACCTCTCATCTTAAGAGGTCATGATACCCCAAATCACCCGATGGCCGATCGAAGCCCTGAAACCCAGCTACAATTCCTACCGGATAGCAGTTTCATTTAATATCTTTGAGATCTAAATCAAATTAATGCTTAATTGCTTGCTTAGATTGGAACCTAATCCACCTCGGTTCAAGACCCTCAATCAGATATTGTGCAAATTCAATCCAATTCATTCGAACATTTCATGTGAGCATATTTCATTTCTCCTCCACAAACACTTGTCGTGGATGTCCCACTGGGGCTCCGCATCCATGCCTTTCATTGACACTCCAAGAGGACATGTTTTTCAATTCTCCAATTCTCAGAAAAATACTCGAAGGTCCTCAAAATCTTGAATTTTAACATTCCTTCTCTTCCAATCGGGAATTGCCCGAACTACGGCGACCTGAGCTCCTCGCCAAGAGGGGAACGTAGGAAACCATAATTGGTTCGATCGATATCATAAACGAATCTCAGAAAATCCGGTCTCCTCAAGGGCCGTCCCTATATACAGATCCTTTTTTCCATATTTCCGAGTTTGATTTTCGATATCAGTTGGCTTTCTCCTTACGATTAATTGAAATATTTGTTCATGTCAGGATTAGTGGTTGAATAACCCGAACATCAATAAATGGTTTTTTTTAGCAGCCTTGTGATCATCATGAATAAGAAAAGTTTTCAAGTGTCTCGACAAGTATTCCTTTCTACATCATAGGAAAATAGAGCTAAACACTGTTTTTTCTGTCAAGCAGGGGCTTCCATACACTTTCCACACCTTGTGACGTTTATACTCTCCCAAAAGAGTCAAACCCAAAAAGTGTGTGTGTCACATAAAATTCGGATTCATTTCCACCTTTCGAAAGATGTACCCCTGCACATATACATTTCCGAGTCTTATTCAGCGATTGATTGACTGAAGTTGGAAGGATAATAGCTTCCTTGGCCATGTGATGTGTCTATCTGCACTGGGGCTGCGTTGGAGCTATATCACACTGGGGCTTGATCAGGTAAAAGAGGAATGGTGTGTGCATCTGTGCAGAGTGTGGGGCTGGTTTTACAATCTTAATCCTTGAGGATGGATCTGTTACTTAAAGACCACTTCATGAAGGGCTGCTGAGTTTCTTACCCTATGCAAAGGGGTTATTGTGAGATAGGTACTGAAGCTTGGATTGGGAAAACCTGTCAGTAAGGCTTATTGTGTCACGCGACACAACTCACCACAAGCTGTCTTGAGTCGTGCGACAACTCTGGCCTCACATCAGACATCAGCAAGCTCCAATCAGTTCCTACCAGGGCATGCCCCGACTTGTCCAAAGCTGCAATCATCAGCCACCAATCTGCAAACAACCTGGGAGAGGGTTCATTCAACTCATATATACATTTACCATACCCATACACATACAAACCATCATTCCATATACACATTCCACATATAAGCCATATACACATACCAATATCATAACCATTTACTCCATTCATTCTCATTTTCCAAAAGTTGGACTCGTACAGATATCAAAAGCTAATAATAATGTACTAAAGTCAAAGTAATGCGTAACAAATAGTTTAGAAAAAAAAGTGTTTGTTTCCTTCAAGGTACAATAATCAAAAGGTCGCAATTTGATCCAAAGTGCTACTTCGAATCTTCATCATCCGAATCATCATCATCATGCGAGTTGTCATCATCATCCTCCTCGCTGTCCTCTCCCTCTTCATCCTCCTCAGCCGGTACACGATTCGGAACATCAGCAGGAGCTCGGTAGATCACAGGGTTCGCTCGATAAAACTCGTCAATGTCAGAGATGGCAACCGTCTCAATCTCATGGGGATCGACAGGAATATCAGCATCATAACTCTCATACTCTGAGCTAGAAGAGCTGGAAGAAGCATATAAGGCATTCTTGGTCCGGGGTCTCTTCTGCCCGCTCACAGCCATGTCAACTCGAGCCCTCTTCCTATCAGGCAAGCTGGGAGTAGAATCATCATCATCTGAAATCTGGGCTAGGCACCGCTCTTTCCAGAAGCGGGCACTCCTCTCCAGCTGCTCAATCATATCCAGGGCTCCAGTATAAGATCGAGCAAAGTCCCAATAAGCCTTAGCTGAGACCTGATACAATCAAACAATAGAAGAATCAAGAATCCAGTTGGGACAATAACAAAGGACACTAACAGTTCAAGCTCTAGAAGAGAAAAGATGACACTCACAGATCTGGAACCCTCAGGGAGCTGAAAATGGGGACGGACCCGGCTCGTGTCAAGAGGAGCTCGCCTCATGTGATCCCCATCCCAGAAATCAACAAATGGAGGAGGTAAGGGTGGCGTCGCTACAAATTCGAAAGAAGAACCTGCTCCCTGAGCACCACGCCTCGCCATCACCTGTGGGGACCATAGCCTCTCCGCCACATATCCTGCATAATCTTCTCCCTCCACAATATGATTGTAGGCACCATCTCCATGGATCAAAGTAATCAGATCATCCTATTTTTTGAGGAAACCACATATCCTTAGGAGGATCTACTGGGACCTGAGCAACCCTATCTGGATCGTGCTGCCTGTACACTCTCTCCCCTAGTTATAAAACATCCCCGGACAAGCCAACAAGTATCTTGCGGAACCCTGTCAAGTGCAGAGCGTAATCCAAATCCAGCTCATCATATCTGCCAGCCCAAGGAAACAAACTCAAACTCTGGGGAGTCCCTCGCAAGCACACCATCGTGTCTGGATAGAAAGCTGTCACTCTGCCTCTCGAATCAGCTGATATCGTCAAGGGCCAAATACATCTCAGCCAGGTCAACCTCACCCCAAGATCGGGTCCCCACAGCAGCCCAGATCCTTAAAAGCTCCAAAAATGAAATAAGGGCGATAGATGCACTGTTGACAAAGAGCATATCAGACAGGCCAACCCACACGAAGGCTCTTGCCAACCTCTCAGCTCTCAACTGACTCTCCTCAGAATTAGCCAAGTCCGCAGGATAGTCCCTTCTCTGCTCCCCAACATGACTGTGAAGCTCACCTAGCTCATATCCATTCCCCTTCTTATCCCGGGGAATAAAACCAAGTAACTCCATAAAATCTGCATCAGTAGGAGGCTGGGGATCAGCAACAGGCGCGGGCTCATCCAGATAGAGAGGCTCAACAGTGAAAGGCAGGCCTGTGATAACTGCAAAGTCGTATGGTTTAACGGTCGCCTCACCCCTGGAAAAATGAAAAGAATGTGTGGTCTCCCACCAGAACTCCCGGAATGCTCTCATCAGCTCAAACACTCTGCTGAGTATCTCCGATGGCTTTCGCCATCTCAAAAAATTGTCCAAGTCCAGCAGCATATATCATGCCCTTGGGCGAATGAATCAACTCCTGGCTGCCGGGCAAGCAGCCCCACAACCTGCCAATCACCTCCGGAGAGCCCCGGGTGCGCAATCCCTGCAGGTAAACACAACACATGTATGAATATCTCATTTTCTCCTTAAAAAGCATATCAATCTTTGTTCGACATATTTCTTATTTTTTCCAATTTACATAAAAATGATATTTTTTCCTTTTGAATCTGTCTCACCTTTCTCTCAAACAAAATTAGGTTAACTCATATAGAAGGCATTCACAGCCAGCGGGATGAATGGCCTTTGATTTCGTTGAATCCCCTTTCGACGAGCAGCTAACTCGGTTTGTTGAGGCCCTTTCTTCGTGGGGCGTGATCTAGGAGGCATTGTCCCAAGTAGAATCCGAATCAAGCCCTTAATTTCCCTTGATTTCGTGCGTATCACTTTGTTTTTCTCTCAAGCTGTTCGTCTCCCTCTCAAATGTGGTTTTCAAATGACGAATGTTCAAGGTTTTAAAAGGGTCTGTCTAAGGGCTTTAAGACGTCGTGCGACATGATAGGCCCCCTGGTCATATTTTTCAAAACCACCCCTGTGGTTTGCTGTTTTGAACTTTAACCCCTATGGCATACTTTGTAATTTCCCCCGCAGGTACAAAAATCAACTGAGCACAACTGAATCATGAGGACTGTCCCTCAAACCATATTCGAGACAAAGAATTCAAATCTAGCAGTCTCCCAGCAAGGTTCTTCAAGATCGTCGGCCCCATCGCTAAATTGTCAGAAAAATCTGTTTTCCATGGTAATCATGCAAGCAAAGTCCATATCCTATCCAAAAAAATTGCTTCCAAAGTCAGTCAATTAGCAAGAAAGACTGTCCCCTGAGTGGCAATCCAACGACTCTTCATTATCAACAGTAGCCTAAGTCCCCTGGCTGCTACCATTCATCATCAACAAACAGTAGCCTAAGTCCCTTGGCAGCTACAGTTTTCTCGCATCATCAAGTAGCCTAAGTCCCCTGACAGCTACAAGTCTCCATCAACAGTGGCCTAAGTCCCCTGGCAGCCACCATTCATCATTAACAAACAGTAGCTTAAGTCCCTTGGCAGCTAAAGTTTTCCCGCATCATCAAGTAGCCTAAGTCCCCTGGCAGCTACCAGTCTCCATCAACAGTGGACTAAGTCCCCTGGAAGCCACCATTCATCATCAACAAACAGTAGCCTAAGTCCCTTGGCAGCTACAATTTTCCCGCATCATCAAGTAGCCTAAGTCCCCTGCCAGCTACCAGTCTCCATCAACAGTGGCTTAAGTCCCCTGACAGCCACCATTCATCATCAACAAACAGTAGCCTAAGTCCCTTGGGAGCTACAGTTTTCCCCCATCATCAAGTAGCCTAAGTCCCCTGGCAGCTACCAGTCTCCATCAACAATGGCCTAAGTCCCCTGGCAGCCACCATTCATCATCAACAAACAGTAGCCTAAGTCCCTTGGCAGCTACAGTTTTCCCACATCATCAAGTAGCCTAAGTCCCCTGGCAGCTACCAGTCTCCATCAACAGTGGCCTAAGTCCCCTGGCAGCCACCATTCATCATCAACAAATAGTAGCCTATGTCCCTTGGCAGCTACAGTTTTCCCGCATCATCAAGTAGCCTAAGTCCCCTGACAGCTACCAGTCTCCATCAACAGTGGCTTAAGTCCCTCCGGCAGCCACAATCATCAGCAAATAGTAGCCTAAGTCCTTTGGCAGCTACAGTTTTTCCACAACTTCACAACAACAGTGGTCTAAGTCCCTCCGGCAGCCACAATCATCAACAACAGTGGTCTGAGTCCCTCTGGCAGCCACCTTCCATCATCCAGTAGCCTAAGTCCCTTGGCAGCTACCGTTCCTCTCCAGCATGCAGTGGTCTAAGTCCCTCCGGCAGCCATGATCATCAGTCGTAGCCTCAGTCCCTCCAGCAGCTACAAGTAAGCACAGCACAGGTATGAAAGCATATCTTAGTCAATTACTTTTCGAAGAAGCATTAGCAAATTTTGGATGACTCCCCTAACAGTCAAATTTTGGATGACTCCCCTGACAGTCAACCTTTGAACTACGACCGGCTTGATTCCCTCCAGGGATACATAGGAATCCTTTCTCCAAAGGTCCAGCCATCCGATCTCACCAATCATTGTCCAGCCATCCGCCATATCCTTAATCGTTCATTGGGATTGGGTCTTTTCTTATCGACAACCTCACTTCTTCCATAAGTGACGTTACCGAGGGGCTCTGTAAGTACGCCAATCCAATTTGCGATCCTTTTTAGGTGCATTTTAATATGATAAAATTGCACTAAGGGGCGTATTGGTAAATTCCCGATCCATTCCGAGACTTCCGGAAACATTTCATAAGTTTCGTGCGAAGGAAGTACTTTTAAGTACTTTGCTCATGCAAAAGGGCCTATAAGGAACAAACCAGTTTTGGACCTTTTGGGTATTAACCTGGAATATTCCAGAACCAGGTTTTGGCGCCAGAAAAGGTTAGTGACATGTTGTGTCACGCGATAACTAGAGCCATGGAAAGTGGTTGTAGGAGGTCGTATGACACAATGTGCCTATCATCAGCAGCCTATAAATAAGACCCTACCCCTCTCATATTTGGATCCCTCTTTTGCCTATTTTTACTCTACCAAATTAGAGACGTACCATAAAGAGCCAAACACCCACACCTCTCTCTCTCATACCCTAATCCATGCAATCTTCCCTCAATTCCCTCCAATCCACATACTACCTTTGAGATCCCTCATCCATCACACCTCCTCAGTTCAATCAGTCCTAGAAGCTGCTTATTGAAGGGTTCTATACCAAACTTGGTATAGAATTCGTGGACACTACAAGGGTAACTCACCAATTCCCTCCCTCTTCTCTCTTAGATTTTCAGTTTTCATAATTCAATTCTCATATACTCATCTGATTTCAGTAATTCGACTCCATCTGTCTTACTTACTGAAATCCAATTGCAATCTCTTTGTTTAATCGTTTGGTTTTGTATAATTGCATGCTTATGAGTTGATCATTGTAGGAATTGTTGTTTGATTCCCAAGGGAGTGTGGATCTTCCCTTATCCACACCCCCTTGGTTGAATAATTATTTAATTATGTATTTCCGAAGCTGAATTGATAATATAATTAGATCTGAGTTGATTTTTGTTCCTTTGTTGTTCAAGCTGTGAGATCTCTGCAGATGGACATCCTGTGTCACGCAACACATCATGCCTGGGTGGATCCTGTGTCACGTGACACATCCAGCCATGCATTTTCTGTGTCACGCGACACATTTTGTCTGTTTGCAGAGATCCTTTTTCAGTTGTAATCTGTTCTGATCTCTGTAATTGGAATGTGGCCTCCCTTATCAAATGGCTCACAAGTTGTAAAAATCTCATTCAATTAATAAAATTCATTTACCACTCTTGTTGGTCATCATTGTTTGCACATACTTTGAATATTTGGATGTTTCATTAGAAAGACACATCCACGGACGTGGCGTGTTGGGTGAACTCTCGGTTCTTCCCAACACGTAACCTGACCCCCGGACCCATTTTCTCATTTCCAAGGTTTTTCAAAGTGTACCTTAAAACATGGCGTGGCGACTCCCAAAAATGATTTTTCCAAATTTCGGTGAGCGCACATTCAAGACCATGTCATAAATCTCATAGATGGGTCTGTCCAGTACATTGTTCTCTAGCAAGTACCTATAAGTTTAATGTTTATCCCCATGCATATAATCATATCTATGATTATCCATTACCAACTTATACTAGTTATTCACAATAACTAGGGACACATAATATTATAATAAAAATGTAAAACATATAATACTCAAGATAAACATTCTCTATTATAAATGGTAACGACGATTACATAACGGTATTAACTATAAGTCAAAATAGTTATACGCCTAGGGCATTACACTAACATGTGATGGGGCTACCATCTGCGACCTACGGTCGTCCTTCTTAGGAGACTCAGGAAACTCGAGCAACTCATTCTGAACCTCGAGCAAACTCTTCAACACATTTGCTCGTTCCAACAACATATCCCTTCTACTAGGGTGAGTAGTTGAGGGACCAGCCATGTCAGCTGCAGTTGTTCGACCCGTTTGGAGCCTCTTCGTTTGCTGGCCACCCCTTTGGGTGACCATGTGTAAGTACCCAAATCTGGCTCATGCCTTCCGGTTAAATTTTCCGGCAATTCCCCGGACTTTTCCTAAAGTCCGGGAGCAATTCCGGAACTGTTCCGAACCTTCCGAGGGATGAAGGGACTGCTCTAAATTAAAAGAGCACGTTTTTCTTGTATTTAGTATCCTTCTAGAATGCCACCTTGCATGATTCTAGAAACATGCTGAGTCATACAGGATAATGCCGCACGGCTGCATTAGGAGAAGACTCCTAGCCGCACGGCTTCATTAGCCTTATCCAGACTTCCTATAAATAGAGCCCTCCTCTACCCATTTTAACAACAACAATATACCACATTCAGTACCAGAAACTCCATTCAAGCACTGCTGCGAAAATCTAGGAAGTTGAAGAGTGCCAAGAGCCACCTCCCTCCTCCTTGAAGCCCTCCAAGTTGGTCCTTTCGCTAGGCAAGATCCAAAGAAGAAGAGGTCACCACCATTGGTAACCTTTCACCCCCTTACCTTGCATTATACTTGTTCTATGTGATATAATTGCTCCTTGCATCTACATATTGCTATTATCTTGCTTGGGACTTGGTATTTGTTATTAAAGATCCTATCTTTATTTATATAAATCATATCCCCCTCTCCCTTTGCATCCTTTGCATGAAATAAGCATCCTTTGCCCATAAAAATGTATTCTTTGCCCTAAAGGTGCATCCTTTGCACCTAAAAATCCCTTTTTTACATAAAAATGATATCTTTATGCATCCTTTGCACATAAAAATGTAATCTTTATATTCAAATTGCATCCTTTGCATCCTAAAACTCATTTTCACACATAAAAATGCATCCTTTGCATTAAAGATCATTTCTTTGCATCAAAGACGCATCCTTTGCCTAAAAATGCTATTTTCCTATAAAAAAAATGCATCCTTTACATGAAAATCTTTTCTTTACATCAAAAAGCATCATTTGTAAATCAAAGGGCATCCTTTGCACCCAAAAATGTCATCTTTTCACTAAAAATGTCATTTTTAACATGCATTCCCCCATGTCCCCATTAGCAACCTTCGGAACGGACCGGTGTAAAGATCCTATCTTTACATCGTTTCTTCCATTAAAGGTGCCGCAATCTCTTTAGAAAGAGATAAACCTTGAACCTATATTTCCGATTATCGCTTGAGACGAGCATGTTAGCTCCAATATAAGCTCAATCGTCTCAAGGCGTAGGATTGATGGACTAAGGTCACTCCTTTCTAAAGAACCCCATTTTGGACTATAAAAGAGAGTCCTTCTCTCGATCACGCAAGACCCAAGGTCAAATAGCGATGATCACAAGTCCAAGATGAGGACGGGATCAAAGTCCCGAACACATAAAAATCTAAGGAATCCCGAGCGACAACCAACTAAATGGTTTGTACGTCCGGAAGACAACTTGGGACATTCCCCCCCCCCTCTCTTTTCAACACATGCATACAAGAAAGCACACAAGCAAGCACGAAAAATGGAATCTAGGGAGACTTCCTACGGTAAGGCACCTTGGGTGAACGACGATCCGTTCTTCCCAAGGGGTAACTTAACCTCCGAACCCTAAAATCCTTGTTTTCAAAGTTTTGAGGAAATCAAAATGGCGTGGCGACTCCATTTTTCAAATTAAACCGGATGTTTTCAAGCTCGCGTGAATCCAATCTAAAAACAAAAAAACAAAAATTAGAATTTGGGCACACATTCACAGTTTCGCGACTCCGCTGGGGAGATCCCAAAGGAGAAAAGCTTTCATTTTCAAAATAAACGATACCCGGTATATAGGTGGAAACCATTTAACCTTCCTGTATCGCTCCCTAACCCAGGACTTGGGATAAACGGTGGTTTAACAATCCCACGTACCGGTATCTCCTTTCGAAAAAAAAAATTAAAAAATAAGCTTTTTTCCTTTGAGCGGGTTCGACTCCCGTCACGGATTCCAATTATCGTGCTTGCTTTCTTTCCTCGCATTGCATTGCATCATTTGCATCTTGGGAATTGTGCATACTTTGAACAGGAAAGCCTACTAAAAGGTGCCTAAAATGTTCGGGAAGCAACCTGAAATTGCAAAGGAGTGGAACCTGGAAAATTGATCCATGCAGTCGTACGGCTCAATCCTCCTTGGATTCTGACCGGGCAGCCTCAGTGGCAATTCCACCAGGACAAATTGAGGTTAATCTGGCAGCCTTGGCAGCTTGGGGCTATTCAGTTCCAAGATTGACTGGGGCTCCCAGAAAATTTACGTGCCTTATCTGTTGCATTTTCCCCCGTCCCGAAAAATCATTCCTTTAAAACACATTTATGAAAATCTCTGTTTTAACTCAAAAAGGAATATTTTAGGAGGCCGCACACTACGCGCACATTATATATCCTGTACACTTTGCACGCACGTCCCTTTAAACCCGGGGTGGTTTTTCACCAGCCACTGACGCTTACGATGCTCCTGGGCGCGCACGGAATCACCCCAAACTCCCCATGGCAGGCAGTGTCGACCAATGCACAGTGCGTGTCACACGTTTCAAAAAACCGTGACTTTTTGGTTAGTTTTTGGTCTAGTCCGTGTCATATAGCCCAGTTGGATGTCCCCGTAAAGGTCAAGCCTTAGTCCATAACGGAAGTCAAGATCTCTTGCTCAAGCGAAACTCTGCTGAAATTCCGACAAGGAAAAATCGGTAGAATCTTGACTCCGACATTGACTTTGACCTTGACCCGCACGGAATGTGTAAGAGTCGAGACCAAATCCATGACAAAAATCCAAAAGATCTTTCGCTCAAGAGAAGCTCTGCCAAAATTCCGACAAGGAAAAATTGGCAAGATCTTGACCCGGCATTGACTTCGATTTTGACTCACACACGGCGTATGCAAAGAAGTTAAATGTGACACTGTGTCATCCGGCTTTTACCGCCCGACCCATGTCTATTATCTTCTCGGACATTACCGAAAAGTCAAAACGTCAATCGCGCAAGCGAAATTCTGCCGAAATTCTGTTAAGGCTGAAAGACGAGACTTTCTCGGTATTGCCTTGACTATAATTCGCATCGCTCGTGCGTTAAAAGTTCCTATGACCCGCTAGACCCGTTAGGAGCGTTCTTCTCTCTCGGTCGGTGGGATCCGCGTGCCCTATAGGACCCTCGCCCGGGGCTGTCCACCCTGGGAGGTCGAAATACAGGTGGAATACGAGGGGCTTATAGACGTAGTGACGGAACCCACTGATCCAGGATCTAGAGTAGTTGCGAAAAAGAAGGGCAGAACCCCTTTTTCAACCAAATAGAAATTAATAAAAGACACTATTTTAAGTAAATTGGAAGATTCTTAATTTGCATATTGCTTGAGCCTTCAGCCTAAACACCTACCCTGAGTCTAAACCTCTCCTATCCCTTTCCCGCAGCGAGAAAGAAGTGGGTGAGAACACCGGGTCAGCAACTTGTTAGCGCAGAATTCTCAGACAGTTCGCCAGAATCCTCAGCTTTGTCAGTCCAGAGAGTCAGAATGGCCGATTTGACAGAGAACAGTACTGGTTTGGGTAACCAGATGACTAGGGAAAAAGAGCTAGCTTATAACCAATGCCCTCCTCCAGCTACATATGATCTTTTACCCACTCCTCCTCAGATAAGACCTAGCTTTGTTCCCTACCAACAGAGAGCCAACGCCACAGCTATCCCCGTAACGCAGCCTCTGCATTACCCCTTGGGACTCTTTCCCTCCTCTCAGCCTGAGCCAAATTTCCCTACCCTGGAATTCCAGTACCAGCCTGACCTTTCTAACTTTGTCAACGCCTGTGAATTTGCCTATCTCCCAGACAGCGGCAGTGAAGAATCAGTCGAAAATGAGAACATGAATGGGTGTATTTACAGTGATGATGATAGTTCAGGAGATGGAATGAACCTGGAATCAACAGAAGTGAAACCCGAAGGGCAAGATGAAGTAGAAAACAATGGACCTTGAATGGGAGATGGTATCACTTCAAAATGTGTCTGTAGCCTGTGTGAAGGTTCGAAAGAGAAAAAGGATGCAAGCTCAGTTGAGGCAGCATACGAATTCTACATCCTAGAGTTCAATACTCCTTACAAAGACTTGGTCGGTGAATGGAGGAACTTGATCGAAGCTTTAGCTGAAAGAGGGAAGTGGGCTCCACCCGCCGATCTAGAAAATATAAGCGTCATTGAGGCCAAACCCCCGTCGGGAAGAGTAGACTCCATTGCAGTGCTAAGAGTCACCCTTGAAACCTTGTCTGAAGAAGAGTGTATGGATGCCCTGGAAAGACTCTTAAGGTTCGAAGCGACCCCGGTCCCCTTTATGTCCTATGATGACAATGATATTTTCTTTATAATCCCCAATTCAGAGGAAAAGTCCAAGATACACCTTATATGGCGCCAAGTATCCCGACCTGCTTTTGCCCTCATTGGTCATCAGAGTCAAGATGAGAGTTCTCACGAGAGTTACTGCAGTGATACTGAGGAAGACACAGTCGAAATGCCAGAAGGAACAGTAGAGGAGTGGTTAGCCCAGAAGCCGAAAACCCCAGAAAATCTTCCTGACAGTAAAGAACAGGAACCCGCCATGAGGTTTGACCCCACAGAAATCCTTCTCGATGATGGAATTTCCCACTTCAGAAAGTGTTTGGCCAACGTCAAAGATGCCGTCAAAAGGCTAACCCCTAAAGAAAAGAGGGATATGCTTGATAGTGACGAGGAATGTGACCCCACTCTGCTGAAAAAAGTTGCTAGGTCCAAGTGAGGAAGCCATTAGCAAACCTCCAGACTCTGATAATTCCTGTTGCATGCTGACCTTGAAAAGCCTGAATGAGACTGTCAAGGCTCTGAGTGAAAAGGATGAAGCTGAAATCAGCCCGTCCGCTAAGTCGCTTAAGAATTCCAAACCCCGAGAAAGCCGTAAAGCCATTAACCTGGGATCGATTCGGGAAGCCGCCTATGCCTCTCGGTAGCGCCGTCAATCGATTAATCAGCCAGAATTGGCCATACGCCAGCAAGAGTCCGCCTCGACTTTGAAAGAGCCGACGTAATCCTCCAAGAAGAATGATGATTCGTAGAATTCTAATGTCTATGTGATGACTCGGTCCGGACAGATGAGTGTTGAATGTACTAAGGGTGACAAAAGAAATGCCGTCTCTGAGCCGAAAACAGACAAAAGACCCTATAAGCCAGAAGCAGAAAAGCCAGACTCTAACAAGGAGGATCCGGTGCTGACTCAGTTGAAGTGTACTCAGGCCAATATCTCCTTGTGGTCTCTGTTAACCTCTTCATACCCTCATAAGCTGAAACTAGAAGAAAGTTTGGCCAAGACCATGGTGCCCATAGATGTCACCCCAGATGAGGTCGTCCAGATGATTGGAAGTATCCATTACGGAAACATCATTACCTTCACTGACTTGGACCTGCCAAAGTATGGGGCTAGTCATAACGAACCTCTTTACATCACGGTCCAGTTGCAAGAACGCCGGTTGCCACGAGTATTAGTTGATGGAGGATCTGCAATGAATGTCCTGCCAGCAAAGATGATGGACTTATTGGATCTGAAGCCCACGGATTTGAAGCCTTCTAGTCAGACTATTAAGGCCTATGACTCCACTGCACGATCAGTTTTGGGGATTGCTACTCTCAAGTTATGGTTCGGGAAAAAGGTCATGGACGTTGACTTTGAAGTGATTGACATTCCAATTTCATTTACCACTCTGCTGGGATGCCCTTGGATCCACCAGATAAACGGGGTAGCCTCTACTCTGCACCAATGCGTCAAATTTCAGTCAAGTGATGGTACTATCACCACTATTTATGGAGACAGTGTCACGGTGGAAGGAACCAGCACTGGAGGTATCCCGATATTGGAAATTAAGCATGATGATGAAGGGTTTGCCTTGACCGGATTCTCTGTAGCTTCTTCCAAAACACAAGTTTGTTGCACCGACCTCACTACTACCTCCGATAAAATTCCCCCGGCCATGAGAATGATGAGAAAAATGGGTTATCTTCCGGGGCTTGGATTGGGCAAAAGACTGCAGGGTCGCAATGCTATTATTGATGTAAAGGAACAGACCACCAGATATGGCTTGGGATACAAACCGAACTCTCGGGATGACAGAAAAGCTAAAGGCACAGTTCCAGGAAAACGAAGTGAAGGGTTCCATCTCCATCCTTACAGTTTGTCTCTGACCCATTACTTTACAAAAGGTGGGACCCAATACGGTGAAAGTGATTGCCAGAGGAAAACCTTGATAAAGTTAGGGGAAAACCAGCAAATCCTGTTCGGAGAATGTTCCTCGACTTGCTAGACATTCCTGGAGCTACCACTACCGTTCAGAACGATTATGTCATCAAAGGAAACCAGAACAGTGTCAAAGGGTCAGCACCCTTCTTATCCGGGGCAATGGATTTCTCTGCCTTTGAGTTAGCTCTTCCGAAGATCAGTCAGATAGAAGCTGCCAGTAGTGAAGACAGTGAGTGGGGTTTGCAAAAGTTGTTTGATGAAGAAGCACAGATCCCTGATTTGATTGACTTCAGCTCAGATGACGAGGTAGTTGCCGTAATTGGAGACGGTGGTGAAGAGCCTTTCGATCCCCGCACTTTGGTGACTAAGACAGAGATGCCGTTGAAGAATTGGGAGACATTCTCAGGGCCGATAGCCAGCCGACAGCAAATGATCATGGAGCTTGGATTGGTACCCCGTCCTTCTTAACCAGTCGTGTCAAACACCCTGCCGTCTATACAGTTGAGTCAGAAATCTTTGAATTCCAGTCCTCTGAGTCATCCGAAGGCCTCACGCCTGAGGATTATGAACATGTAATCAATGTCATCTTTCCCCTTGCTTTGAATGAAATGACAGATCTTTCTGAGTATCCTCTTATTGCCAACTTAACAAATGATAAATTAACTCAAAACATAACAACAGTTAGTAATGAATCATTTGAACAAGATGCAAACACACTAAATGAACAATACATCCAAGAAATCTTTAAGCAGGTTACAGAAAAAGAGGAAAATTGGGCCCAAGCTGCCAAGGAGGTTTTGACAAGTGTTAACTTGGGTACTGTCGAGAAACCTAAAGAGACACAGATTGGAAGCTTCTTCCAGGGGGTTGAAAGGGACAGACTGGTTAATCTGCTCAGAGAATACATGGACGTCTTTGCATGGTCGTACAAGGATATGCCGGGGCTAGACAGTTCAATAGTAGAGCACAGAATCCCTCTAGCACCAGATGCTAAGCCGCAGCGTAAACCGAGAAAAATCAAGCCAGAGTGGTCTCTACAGGTCAAAGAAGAAATTGAGAAGCTACTGCGGGTAGGATTTATCAGAGTCATCGAATATCCGACATGGTTGTCCAATATTGTGATCGTAACCAAGGCCAATGGGAAGGTGCGCTGCTGTGTAGATTTCCGGGATCTGAACAAGGCCAGCCCCAAAGACTATTACCCCTTGCCAAACATAGACATCCTGGTGGACTCCACTGCCAACTACGAAGTCAAATCCTTCGTTGACGGCTTTGCAGGCTACAACCAGATTAAGATGGCCGAAGAAGAACAAGAAAAGACAGCCTTCACCACACCATGGGGAACTTACTGCTATACAGTAATGCCATTTGGGCTTAAGAACGCCGGGGCTACTTATCAAAGGGCAGCGACCGCTCTTTTTCATGACATGATCCACAAGGAGATTGAGGTCTACGTCGACGACATGATAATCCACTCCAAAGGCAAGGATGGGCAGCACTTTGTTGACCTGCGAAAGTTCTTTGAAAGGCTGAGACAACATTCCATGAGACTAAACCCTGCTAAATGCACCTTCGGAGTGACAAGGGGAAAAGTGCTCGGGTATATGGTCACGGAGCGAGGTATCGAAGTCGACCCCCGAAAGATCAAAGCCATTATGGACATGAGGCCACCTCAAACCCAGACAGAAGTCAAAAGCTTTATGGGCAAACTGCAGTACATCAGCCGTTTCGTAAACCAGTTGACCACTACGTGCGAGCCCGTTTTCAAGCTCATGAGGAAGAATGTAGACACAGAGTGGACCGAAGAATGCCAGGATGCCTTTGACCAAATCAAGGCATACTTAGTACATCCTCCGGTACTATGCCCCCCACATAGACAGAAACCTCTTCTGATCTATCTCACTGTCACTGATACGGCAGTTGGGGCTATGCTTGCTCAGGAGAAGAAAGACTCTCGGGTAGAAAATGCCATTTACTTTGTCAGCCGGAAGATGCAGGGAAGTGAGCTCAATTACTCAGCATGTGAAAAGACTTGTGCAGGACTGGTCTGGGTAGTCGGTAAGCTGAAGCATTATATGCAAGCCCACCCTGTGAACTTGGTCTCAAAAATGGACCCCATCAAGTACATCTTTGATAAACCTTCCCTCTCGATGCGTCTAGCAAAATGGTCCTTCTTCTTAGCTGAATACAACATCAGCTACGTGACCAGAAAGGCCATCAAGGGTCAAGCATTGTCAGACCATCTAGCAAATTTTCCCAGTAATGAGGACCGTGGGCCTGAGCCCCAATTCCCAGATGAAGGGATCTTTGTAGTCGAGCCTGAGAACCGATGGCAGCTTTTCTTTGATGGAGCCGCTAACAAAAGAGGAAATGGCGTAGGGATGCTACTGGTCGATCCGAAAGATGAGCACAAGCCCATAGCCCTTAATTTGAACTTCCCTACCATGAACAATGTTGCCGAGTACGAAGCCTTCATTGCTGGTTTAGAAGCTGCCTTAGAAAGGAATGTCAAGGAGCTCAAAGTTTATGGAGACTCAGCCCTGATCATCAACCAGGTCTCCAACAAATGGAAGACTGTGGACCCTAATCTTCAGCGGTATCATGCCAATATGGAGGAGTTGACTGGACAGTTCATAGAAGTGACTTTCCACTACTTGCTAAGGGAAAAAAACAGATTCGCAGATGCCCTAGCTACTCTAGCCTCACTGGTATAGATTCTCGAGGGAAAAGCCATAAAACCCTTCAGAGTGGGTAGAAGAGAAGCCCCGGCTTTCTGTTGTGAAGTAGACTTGGGACCTGAGCCTATCAAGGAACCCTGGTACACTCAAATTTACCAGTTCCTCAAAGATGGAGAGTCAGATTTCAGAGACGAAGAAGGTAGACCAAAGGAAGGTGTCAAAGCTAAGAGCTTGCAAGCCCTGAAAAGGTTGGCCTCCCATTATATAATTTTAGGAGGCAACCTGTACAAAAAGCGGTACCAAGGACCACTCCTCTTGTGCGTCACTCAAGAAAGGGCCAGAGAGTTGATGACCGAAGTCCACAATGGTCTCTGCGGTCCTCATATGAATGCTAGAGCTCTGATGCAAGTGATCCTCAGAATGGGTTACTACTGGATTTCCATGGAGACAGACTGTGTCCAGCATGTTTGAGCGTGCGACAAATGCCAACAATTTGCGAATCTCAACCATCTCCCGCCTCATGACCTGTACTGCATGACGACTCCTTGGCCATTTGCAACTTTGGGTATTGACGTGATAGGGAAGATAGCCCCGGCATGAAGCAATGGGCATGAATTTGTGTTAGTAGTCGTCGACTACTTCACCAAGTGGGTAGAGGCCAAGTCCTACAAGGTCATCACTTCCATGAAGGTGGCCCAGTTTATCAAGGAAAACATAATGTGCAGATATGGGGTGCCCAATGAGATCATTTCTGATAATGGGTCGCACTTTGAAGGAGATTGCGATAGGTTACTAACAGAATTCAGAATCACTCGCCACAAGTCGTCCCCGTACAGACCTCCGACTAACGGAGCCATGGAAGCTGCTAATAAGATGCTCGAACGGATCATCCGAAAAATGGCCACCCGTGGTCGTGATTGGCCCGAAAAGCTGCACCTGGCACTCTGGGGCTATAGGACGTCTGTCAGAACAGCCACAGGAGAAACTCATTTTGCCCTAACTTATGGGAAGGAAGCAGTGTTACCAGTGGAGTTGGAAATCCCGTCATTAAGGGTCCTCCTGGAAAACAGCATCAACGAAGTAGAATGGCTACGTAGCTGGCATGATGAGTTGGCTCTGCTCGATAAAAGAAGGCTAAAAGCCATGGAGCACACCCGAGCCTACCAGAGGCGAATGGCCCGAACATTTGACAAAAAGGTGAAGGCCAGGGACATCAAAGAGGGTGACTTAGTATTGAAGGTGAAGCCCCCTACCAGAGACAACCCCCTAGGAAAATGGGAACCCGTTTGGATCAGCCCGTACGTGGTGCAGAAGATACTATCGGGAGGAGCCATGAAGCTTGCAGACCTGGACGGCAATCCTTTTGTCCACCCAGTCAACGGTGATAAGCTCCGAAGGTACTATGTCTAAAAAAAAAAAATTAGAATTTGGGCACACATTCACAGTTTGGCGACTCCGCTGTGGATCGAACCCAGAATCTCTGGTTTCGAATAGAGAAGTACGCTCAAGTTTTCCAAACTTTAGCTACCTCTATCACAGATTGAGAAGTACGCTCAAGTTCTCCAAACTTTAGCTACCTCTATCACGAATAGAGAAGTACGCTCAAGTTCTCAAAACTTAAGCTACCTCTATCTCCTTGATAGTGACATAAGCTTTAGTCACCTCAGGTGACAACCTCCATTAATTGTCAAAACCTCAAGGATCCTAGACATCGTTCCTAACTATCTAGTGATGCTTGAACTACGACCAAGGCTTGATTCCTCTGGGATACGTAGGTAGCCTTTCATAAAAGGTCCAGCCATCCGACCGCAGTGGTCACCCTATTCCATCATCGCTCCTCAGTGGTAAGGCAGCCTTTCATAAAGGTCCAGCTATCAGACCACATTGGTCACCCCTTTGTCATTCATCACTCCCCAGTGGTAAAGTAGCCCCTCATAGAGGTCCAGATATCCGACTACATCGGTCACTTCTAGCATATCCCCAGTAGGATCAATCACCTGACCTCCTAGGTCACTTTCTCTTCTTTTTTCCCAGCAAGAGACCAGTTTTCTCTTCACCATTCCCCTGTGGATCTTATTCTGAACTACGGACTGGCTTGATTCCCACTTGGGATACGTAGGTAGCCTTCCAAAGGTTCAGCCACTCGACCACCTTGGTCACCTAATCCGTCTCGGCATTCGCCAGATCAGATCCTTTTCTATCGACAACCCCACTGGCCCTGCAAGTGACGTTGCCGAGGGGCTTCTGTAAGTACCCAAATCTGGCTCATGCCTTCCGATTAAATTTTTCGGCAATTCCCCGGACTTTTCCTAAAGTCCGGGAGCGATTCCGGAACTGTTCCGAACCTTCCGAGGGATGAAGGGACTGCTCTAAATTAAAAGAGCACGTTTTACTTGTATTTAGTATCCTTCTAGAAGTGCCACCTTGCATGATTCTAGAAACATGCTGAGTCATACAGGATAATGCCGCACGGCTGCATTAGGAGAAGACTCCTAGCCGCATGGCTTCATTAGCCTTATCCAGACTTCCTATAAGTAGAGCCCTCCTCTACCCATTTTAACAACAACAATATACCACATTCAGTACCAGAAACTCCATTCAAGCACTGCTGCGAAAATCTAGGAAGTTGAAGAGTGCCAAGAGCCACCTCTCTCCTCCTTAAAGCCCTCCAAGTTGGTCCTTCCGCTAGGCAAGATCCAAAGAAGAAGAGGTCACCACTATTGGTAACCTCTCACCCCCTTACCTTGCATTATACTTGTTCTATGTGATATAATTGCTCCTTGCATCTACATATTGCTATTATCTTGCTTGGGACTTGGTATTTGTTATTAAAGATCCTATCTTTATTCATATAAATCATATCCCCCTCCCCCTTTGCATCCTTTGCATGAAATAAGCATCCTTTGCCCATAAAAATGTAATCTTTGCCCTAAAGGTGCATCCTTTGCACCTAAAAATCCCTTTTTTACATAAAAATGATATCTTTATGCATCCTTTGCACATAAAAATGTAATCTTTATATTCAAATTGCATCCTTTGCATCCTAAAACTCATTTTCACACATAAAAATGCATCCTTTCCATTAAAGATCATTTCATTGCATCAAAGACGCATCATTTGCCTAAAAATGCTATTTTCCTTTAAAAAAAATGCATCCTTTGCATAAAAATCTTTTCTTTACATCAAAAAGCATCATTTGCAAATCAAAGAGCATCCTTTGCACCCAAAAATGTCATCTTTTCACTAAAAATGTCATTTTTAACATGCATTCCCCCATGTCCCCATTAGCAACCTTCGGAACGGACCGGTGTAAAGATCCTATCTTTACATTGTTTCTTCCATTAAAGGTGCCGCAATCTCTTTAGAAAGAGATAAACCTTGAACCTATATCTCCGATTATCGCTTGAGACGAGCATGATAGCTCCAATATAAGCTCAATCGTCTCAAGGTGTAGGATTGATGGGCTAAGGTCACTCCTTTCTAAAGAACCCCATTTTGGACTATAAAAGAGAGTCCTTCTCTCGATCACGCAAGACCCAAGGTCAAATAGCGATGATCACAAGTCCAAGATGAGGACGGGATCAAAGTCCTGAACACATAAAAATCCAAGGAATCCCGAGCGACAACCAACTAAATGGTTTGTACGTCCGGAAGACAACTTGGGACATTCCCCCCCCTCTCTTTTAAACACATGCACACAAGAAAGCACACAAGCAAGCACGAAAAATGGAATCTAGGGAGACTTGCTACGGCAAGGCACCTTGGGTGAACGACGATCCGTTCTTCCCAAGGGGTAACTTAACCTCCGAACCCTAAAATCCATTTTTTTCAAAGTTTTGAGGAAATCAAAATGGCGTGGCGACTCCGTTTTTCAAATTAAACCGGATGTTTTCAAACTCGCGTGAATCCAATCTAAAAACAAAAAAAAAACAAAAATTAGAATTTGGGCACACATTCACACCATAGGCCTCTTCTCCCTCCTTCTATCTTGAATCCCCACTCCATCTGCCACACTGTTGGATCGAGTAGGTCTTCTTGTGGGGTGTCCAGGTGGAGGGGGAGGAAGGTTTGCAGTGCAGTTCCCAACACCAACATTTGTGCCTGGATTATTTATGCCGGCATTCTCATTAACTGGGTTGCTTGAAGCAGTAGCAGTATGCCCGTCGAACATCATGTTTGTGAGTTTGTAAAGTTTCATGGTCTAGGTAGCCAATGATTCATAGCTCACTGCTTTGTACTTTTCAATTTTCGGCAATTGAACTAAACTGATGATGCAAGAATTGTTCTGTATCAACATTAGTCCGGCAATAGGTTGAAATCTAGCTACTAGGACCTGAAATCACGAACAAATGACTTGCTGGGATGGTCTCCGGCTAATACCCTCCGACGTGATGATGAGATGTGGTGTTATATGTTTATAAAACTGTATTAAACGACGTATTCTCAAAATAGCTAATATGACATTACCTTTTCACGTAGGATGTGATTTTGAATATATAGTGGTGGCATGGGATGAATACGAATCCCTAAGATCACGGATGTATCGTTGGCGTAACTGTCTATGAGAATGTAGGAGATGGTTACAAATGACGACGTGGGTAGACGCATGTGTTTCTTGGTCGAGGTTGCCTGAATGGTCGAGTTCGGCCTGAATTTGTGCCTTGTATAAGCATAGATTGCAAAAGGAATGAATAGTATGTCAGACGAAGCTAGATCGGAAATAAAGAAGGTCGGGGCCTTGTACTACTTCAGCCCCTTAGGCCCTTATACTACTTAAGCCCCATTTTGTAGCTTGAAAAATGGGAGTTAACAAACGCCCCCTGACCCATGTTGACAATGAGCATGGTCGACTGATCTTTGTTGAAGGGTTGGTAGAATTGGGGCTGCTTGATAGGCCCAATTCATTTGACATATCTTTGGACTGATTTGGACATGAGGCCAACCCATCAGGATTGGTCCATCACTTTTATTTAATTCAATTTGTATTCTGACGAGCGAATACTGTTGTACTATTATGATAGCTACAATTATGATAGCTCATAGGGCACACCGAGGAGAATGGAGTGTTAATATAGTTATTTAGTATTTAAAACTGATGACGCCAAGCTTTTCGGGTCAGAAGCGGCTCAAGGATATCTGGCTGGATATTTTTAGTGGTTTGTGGTACCTATAACACAACACAAATGAAGCACCGTTAAGATCAAAGTTGGATGTTAATCCAACTCAGGCCCTCGGGTGTGAGAGTAAGATTACTGAGTAAGTAAGTCTTTGAATACCTTGAGTGTGTGTGAGTGTTTAGGGTTTGAGAATAATATGGCTTACTCAATATATTTGGAACTTACCTTGGCCAAGGGGACAAAGGTCTTCTATTTATAGGCAATGGAGAGGTGCTTGTTGAGGTAAGCAATGAGATCAGCCCTAGAGGGTACTTTGGTATTTGACCGCCTACACGTGTCCGCAGCTAATTGGCCCTGTCAGGGAGGAAACATTGACTGGAGAGGGGACATAGCTGAAAGGGACATGAGCCGTGTATATGGCTTGGCGCATTAAATGAAATAGTAGGCGTCTGTCTGAGCCGCATTGAATGCGTGATGGGGGAGCCGGTAACTTGCATGTCAGAGCCAGTAAGCTAACTTGCTCAGTAAGGCTTGACATTAACTGGGAGGCAGGTGAGATAACCGGGAGGCAGGTATGAGCCCGCGGTCAACATCTTGGAGGCGGTCAAAGGTATTTGATGCGGGCACGGATGGAGCGGTTATACCTCCTGCGGGCACCAATCCAGCGGTCAGGGTCCCTCCGATTCTTGAGAAGGATGATGCGGGGAGGAACGCGGTCTTGACCTCAGGGGTCTATCTGTCCACGGTCTTTACCTCAGCGGTCTAGGGTATGCCACGTCACCGGTTCCTTAGACCAGACCGAGCGTGGGCCCGGTCCATCAGGTACGGGCTCATCAATGGCCCCTAGCTCCAAGTGTGATTATTTATGGTCTGAGCGAGGAGCAACTAGTTATGCTCGGTTGGATCAGACCGCTACCTTGGCGAGCACCAGTGTTGGCATTTTTCGTTGAATGTTGCTCTGCCTCCTGTGCTTATAGGCACGTTCGGGAGGCACAGATGGGAGACAAGTGGCCCCTTGCATGCTCTGCCTCCCGGTTAGAAAGTAGGCCCCTTGGCATATGAAAAGACGGGGCGTGGTACGTACGGAGGGTACGTGTCAGCCATCTAAGAGGGGTACTAAATGCTAATCGTCAAAATTTTTGAAATTTCAAACGTTTGGAGACGGTTCACGATTCAAGGAGCGGTTTGTGGGCTAATTAATACGGGTCAAACGGGTTAACCCATATTGGTAGGCCTTATAAATACCAAACCCTTCTTCCTCAAACCCTTTTACCACCCTAAAACCTTCGACTGCCTTAGAGAGAGAAAATCTGCTGCGCTTTTGAGTTTACGTCTTTCGAATCCAATCTTCAAGTTTTACTTTCGTAATGATTTTTTGGTGTTTCTTCTTCATCTCTTTCTATTTATTTCTCTGGGCTCCATGACAACCCGTGAGTTTGGCCCCCGTCGTCCCAAAAAACTAGGGGATGGAACCACCCCGGATTACTTTGACGTTTGTAAACGGACAGGGGGAATTTTTAGGAAGGTAGCCCTTGGGTGGCTAAGGCTGTCTCTGTCTTGTTTTTTATATTTTTGTGAGAAATACCAGTGGGGGCCGTTTGTCCCACCCCGGTTGTGGGAGGCCAAGAGGAAATATATGTTGAACCGTGATGCACTGGTGTTGGGGGATACAAATAGACTAAGAAATTTTGTGATGGGGGTTTTGTGCAGGTTTCCCCGTGAGAGAGATTCGTCTCTGAACGCTGTAGAACTAGTGAGGAGAGCGATCCGCATCCCTGACGAGATAATTGACTGGGAAAAGTGTAAACTGATGGACCCTAATCAAGTTAATGAGAAGCGGGCACAAGACCCCGTGGACCTGAGCGATCCTTTAGATATTCTCCCTCTGAGGACTGTTTTCCCTGATATCGTGCCCGGGGCCCCTGGTGTGGACACAATTGAACTGAGTAGCAGTGAGGAGCTTGAGCCTCTTAATTTTGAGGTGACCAGAGGCGGGGAGGATGAACCTGAGGTGGCCCACTCAAGGGGTTCCTCCACTGGTCTCTTTGGCTCTGTGAGCTCGGAGACCGAGGAGGATGACCGTGAGCAGGGAGATCGCATGGCTGCCGGCACCGCCCAGAAGGCAACAGAAATTGTTGACGCCTTCGAGGAGGATTCCGGAGAGGTGGCCCCTGCCCGAGGTAGAGGCAAGCGGCCGGCTATTGAGGCAAACTCTAGCCGTGGCCGCAAGAGAAAAGCCAAGGAAGTGGCTACCATAGATTGAGAGGAGGAGATATACACCCTTTATAATGTGGACCCAAAAGAGTTTCGTGTCCGCACCCTTAGCCATGTTCAAATTAAGGATAAGGAAAAGCTGCGGCCAGAAACCATAGCAGATGTCTGCGAGGACAATAGGGCCTGTATTTTCTATGGGGCCCAGTTTGAGAATGGCTTGAGGCTGCCCCTGGATCCTTTCTTCTATTTTTTCCTTGAATTCAACAGTTGTCTCCCCATGCACCTGACTCCTAATGCCATTAGGGCCCTGGTCTCCTTCATAACCGCTTGCAGGGTCTTGGGCTATGAACCAACTCTTTCTGGGCTTTATGCCTACTATCAGAACCAGATCTCCAATGGCAACCTGAGCCTGAATGCTAAGAATTATTCTGCCCGGACCTTCTCTCCCCCATCAAACAAATTTGACCAATGGAACCAACGGACATCCTGGTCATAGAGTCTAGGTTCGGCTGGCCCTTCCCCAAACCTTCCAATCCTGTTCCGATGAAGGTGTCCGCCAAAAATTATCCTGACCCCTCTCATTTCGAGGCTCTGCGAGTTGCCCTGGAGTCCAATCTGGCCAAGTATATAGCCGATGATGTGGAGCCCGTGTATGACGTGGGTGCCATTGTTGAGTTTGAGCCCCTGCTAGTCTACTCAGGGGTGTCTCCTCGAAGGGAGGGTGCCCCATATGCCCCTAGAGTAGAGATAGAGGCCCAGCCTCGTGACCCTGATTGGAGGGTGCACGAGTATTATCAGTTTGAGGCCGACTGTAAGACCTGCATGCTGGGCACTAAATGCGAGCCTACAGAACTAATTGGTCTCTGACTCCTTATGAAACTGTTGCAAATTTCTCTTGCCTTTAATTTTTTCGAACTGTCTTTAACCCTTTCTCTTTTCTTTCAGAGTAGACCCTGAAGAATACAATTTCTGATGGCCCCTCTGAGCGCCAAGGAGATGAAGGCCAAGAATATGAAGGCCCAAAAAGAAGCAGCTGCGAAGAGGCAAGCTGCTTTGGCGGGGGCGACGGGCAAGGATGCCACTCTGCCCGCGGTGAGTAGGAAGACTGGTGCCATTCTGACCAGTCCAAAAGTTATCCCCACCACCGGGGAGCTGCCACCACCCCTCAGGGGTCCTCCCCCTGCTCATGCAGTTCACGCCTCCACCTCTCCTGGCCGCACAATCTCCTCCGGGCACAATCAAGAGTCCCAGAAGAGGACTGAGAGAGAAGGAGATTTGGGGCACAGGGCCTCTAAGCTCCAGAAAGTTGGGGATGCCCCCCTCCAGACCGCCATTACCTCTGCTGCAGGCTCTGCCATCGCTCCCCCCGTAGGAGGCACAATCTGCTCGGTCTCCTACCCAGTGGCCTCCCTCAATACTCGTGAGGAGACACAGGCCGTTAGGAAGAGGCTTTCTGAGGTGCCCGCCATTACTGGGATGGACATCTACACCAGGAATGCCAAAAATTCCTCCGTGGGGATCGGCCTTGTCAACCGGCTCTACTCCCCAGACTTCTACAAAAATGTAGTTTTCAAGGAGAATCCCTCTGCCCTGGTGGGGGATATAGGCATTGCCCTTAATGAGGTTTGGACTTGTCTGTCTTTGTAATTTCATGCTTCCCCCTTGTGATCTTTTTCTAACTCTCGGTCTTTCTCCCCGCAGGCGGGCAACAAAGTGCTTAGGCTGCGGGAGTGCTGTGATGGCCTGTCCGCCGATCTTGAGGCCAACACAAATATTCTGGCGGACAAGCTCCGCGAGCTGGCCCTGGCTGAGGAAAAAATTCATACCCTGAACTCCCTTCTTTCCTCCAAGGAGACCCACATCAGTACGCAGGAGTCAGATGTGAAGTCCTTCTCCGATCGCCTAACAGAGGCTGAGAAGGACTTGGAAAAATATAAAGGTCAGCGGGATGAGCTCCGCGGGCATAAGCTCAAGCTTGAGCAGAGAAACACTGAGCTATCGGCCAAGCTGGAGGCTACCCAGAAGCAAGTCCTGACTCGGGAGGCCAAGGTGGATGACCTGTCCGAGTAGCTGCTCCCATATAAGCGGCTGGAGGTGGAGGGGGAGACTGCGCTGCAGGTTGCTCGCAGGGAGGCAATGGAGGAGTACAAGAACTTCGAAGAATTTAAAAACTTACTTGCCGCTGAGAACTTGGTCTAGTATGAGGCCGGCTGCCGGACACAGATCCGGAACTTTGCGGCCACAGGCATGTTCTCCGTTCAGCAGTTGGCCGTGATCGGCTTACTTGTTGCTACTGACGCGGAGTGCCTGCCCGGGCATGCATTAGTTCCTCTGTTCGAGGACGAGAAGGGCTTGGAGCTGGCCGCAGTGGCCTCCTTGCCGCCTGTGGCCGAAGTAACTGCCCTTGGTCTTATTGCCGAGGTGGACGCCCTGAGATTCGGGGACGAGGAGCTACCTCTTGGGTTTTTTGTGAGAGTCAGTCCTATTTCTCTGTGACCGCGTTTGTTTGGCATTGTGGCAAACTTTGAGGCCTTAACCCCGGTTGTCTATTTGGCTTTGTTAAACTCTTTTGATCACTCCCATCCATTTACACTTATTCCCAGCCTTGCGAGCCGTGGTGTAAGTCAAAAGCAGCCAAGGCAAGCTACTTTCATAGGGCATGTAGAGTGTGGCCGTGAGGCTATAGTCTACGCAACAGTAGGTAGGAGCATATTTAGCATATTGGCCCTTTAACCTACCGGCATCTGTATCCACTTATTGGTGGTTCACGCTTTTTGACCCTTTATTCAAAACTCCTTTGAGTTTTTTGTGAGGGTCTTGTGGCGATCATGTAAGCGGGCTTATATGTAGGCCTTTGTTACATATAGGCATGCGAGTAACGGCCCTAACGAGGGCCTTCGCGCACTTAGTGGGTCCGGGCTTTGGCCTTTGTCCCCACTTGCATCTATATCCACTTTTTCTTGGTGGTGTCACGCGGGCAGGACAGAGTATCCTCCCCGCGATCGAGTACGGGCGTAACGGCCTTTGTACACATAGAGGCTTGCGGATCTTAATGGATCTTTGCGCATCAGTAGGTAGGAGCTCATATGTTGGCCCTAGAACCTACTGACATCTGCTTGTGGGCATCCACCTCAGCTTTTGAGGCTGGTGGGAATAGTGTTATAATAGTTTTGCACAAAAATTTGATGGTAACTTCACACTCATATATCTAGGGGTCTATACTCCCTAAAAAAATTTAACAAAGATATCAAAAGAAGTACTTTCTAAGGTGATCGCTATTCCAAGCGTGCTTGAGATCTTTTCCTTCCTTTGTTCGCAATATGTAGGTGCCCTCTTTGATTATTTTGGTGACCTCATATGGACCCTCCTATTTCAGGGACAGCTTGTTGAAACCAGGTTGGGTCCCTTGGACCTCCACATTTCTGAGTACCCAATCTCCAACTGAAAAACTCCTCCTATTTACTCTTTTATCGTGGTGTTTCTTCGCCATCTGCTTGTAGTTCACCATTTTTTCATTTGCCCGCATTCTCTTTCCTTCGAGATCGTCCAGGTCACACCTTCTGTTTGCCTCATTTTGAGACTCATCGAAGTATGTGACTCTGTACGAGGGTAGGGCTACCTCAACTGGAGCCATTGCCTCTGACCCATACATGAGCGAGAAAGGAGTTTCTCCTGTAGAATTTCTTATTGTGGTGCGGACAACCCACAATGCGGTCTGGAGCTTGTCCAACCATCGTCCTCCTCGTCCCTCCAAGTTTTTCTTTAGGGCGGTCAGGACTAGCTTGTTCGCGACCTCAGCTTGGCCATTTCCCGACGGATAAGCGACTGCGGACTGACGATGTTGCACTTTCATTCTCACACATTCAGCAGTGAATTTTGCAGTGAATTGGGTGCCATTGTCCGAAATTATTGCTCGTGGAACCCAAATCGGCAATAGATGTGATCGTGGACAAAATTGATGGTATTCTCCTAGGAGATAGTGGCTAAGCCCTTCGCTTCTGTCCACTTGGTAAAATAATCCACGGCCACAAAGGCATACTTAATGCTTCCTTGAGCAGTTGGGAATGGTCCAATGAGATCAATCCCCCACGTATCAAACGACCACGATGGTACAACCAAAGTTTGCTCTGTTGATGGTAGTCTAGGGATGTCCGCAAATCTTTGGCACTTATCACACTTTCTTACGTACTCCTGCGCATCTCTTCTCATTATAGGCCAAAATAATCCTTGGAATTTGATTTTGTCTGAGAGAGTGTGAGCACCTGGATGTCCGCCACAAACTCCTTCATGAACCACATAGAGTAAGTTGGTGACCATGTGAGTTTTGACACATCTTAGCAAAGGCTTGGTGAATGATCGTCGAAAAAGTACCCCATCGAGGATGAGGTATTTCGCGGACACCGTTCTAATGGATCTAGCCCTTGTTCGATCCTCGGGGAGGGTCTGCCTCTCGATGTAATCCTTGATCTCATCTACCCAGTCCCTTACTTGATCCTCGATATTGCTTATCTGAATTCGATCTATAGCAGGTCTTTCTGTGAATTCTATTTGGCAATCTGTCTCTAAGTCTATGATTTCTTGATCGGTTATTCTGGAGAGGAGGTCAGCCTCCGTGTTATCCTCTCTCATGACTTGGTTCAGCTCATAGTAGGTGAAATTTTTGATGAGGGTTTTTGCAAGACCGCAGTACTGAGTTAGCACTGGGTTGATTGTGTCATACTCCCCCCTAATTTGATTTACTATGAGCTGAGAGTCACTGTTGATCTCAATATTCTGAACTCCCAAGTCTCTTGCCAGTTCCATGCCCGCTATAATTGCTTCATACTCAGCTTGGTTGTTTGATGCCTCGAACTTGAATCTCAAGGCTCTTTTGAATTTCTCCCCGCAGGGTGCGATTAGGAGTATGCCTGCTCCACTTATCAATTTGCTCGCAGAGCCGTCCACGAATAAAGTCCACACTTCTTCTGGGTGCTCTTTGGGCTGTACGATCTCAGTGCTCGAGCTATCTGCGGCTTCCTCTGATTCTGTTCGCTTTCTCTTTCCAAGGTCGCTGTCCGCCAATTTAAATGATGATTCTGCCACAAAATCAGCTAAGGCCTGTGCTTTGATTGTCCTTCTCTGGGAGTAGGTGATATGGAACTCAGTGAGTTCTATAGACCAAGATAGCATCCTCCTCGAGGACTCTGGTTTATGTAAAACCATTCTAAGTGGGGCCTCAGTTAGTACAGTTATAGGATGTGCAGAAAAGTATTAATTTTCGAGCGGATACAAGCAAGGCATAAGCTAACTTTTCTATATTAAGATAACGCCCTCTACGGCGGACAATGCCTTAGATACATAATAAACTGGTTTTTGGGAGTTATTATCCTCCCTTACAAGAACAGCAGCTCTTGCCCGGATCGAATCGCTAAAAACAGAAAAAGTTCTTCCCCGGGCACCGGGCTGCTGAGTAGAGGTGGCTGCCCGAGGTATGTCTTGACTTCTTCGAAAGCTTGATGGCATTCCTGACTCCATGCAAATTCGTCAGCTATCTTTCCCCCTTTTAGAGTTTTGAAGAAGGGAAGGCATCTTTCTGCTGACCGCGAGATGAAGCGGCCAAGTGCGGTGATGCGGCCATTGAGTTTCTGCACATCCTTCACGCAAGCAGGAGGTTTCATGTCCAGCAATGCTTGAATTTTTTTGGGATTAGCCTCTATTCCTCGCTGGTTGACCATGAATCCAAGGAACTTGCCCTCCTTTACCCCAAAAGCACATTTCAGGGGGTTTAGTTTCATGTTATTGCGGCGCAAGTTCTGGAAGGTTTCCTCCACGTCGAGTTCGTGGGAGTTTTCCTTTGTTTTTATAACCATGTCATCAATGTAGGCTTCAGGGTTTCTGCCCAGTTGGTTTTTGAAGACAAGATTGACCATTCGCTGATAGGTGGCTCCTGCATTTTTTAGCCCGAAGGGCATCATAGTGTAACAGTAAGTCTTGCCCGCAGCGATGAAAGCTACGGAGCGGACATCTTCAGGAGCCATCTGGATCTGATGGTAGCCGGAGTATGCGTCAATGAAGCTCAATACTCTGTGACCGGCTATTGAATCCACCAATCTGTCTATGCGAGGAAGAGGGAAGCAGTCCTTGGGGCATGCCTTGTTGAGATCCGTGAAATCAACACACATCCTCCATTTATCGTTTGATTTTTTGACCATTACTACGCTTGCTAGCCATTTGGGGTAGAAAATCTCCTTTATTATCCCCGCTTTGAGCAATTTCTCTACCTCTTCCTTGATCGCAATTTCCTTCTCCGGGGAGAAGTACCTCGATTTTTGATGAATGTTCTTGAAGGATGGGTCATCATTGATTTTATGGAGGATCACGTCCTCGCTGATTCCCTGCATATCATCCACCCTCCAGGTGAACACATCACAGTTTGCTCAAAGGAACTCAATGAGGATCCTTCTCTCCTCGCAGTGAATTTCCAGCCCGACCTTGACAGTTTGTTCGGGGAAGTGGAAGTTGATGACCACCTCCTCAAGCTCGTCGTTAGATTGAAGGTCGCTGATCTCACGATTATGCAAGGAGTCAATGACAATAGTTGGGGGGTTGACCTGGGCTCCGGTCAGCGCTGCCATGGAATATATGACCTCGCGGTCAATCTTTCCCTCAATTCCTCTATCAATGTAACCTCCCTCAATAGGGGCCAACTGCTTTGATTTTCTACTCGTCTTGAGCTCCACCTTAGTGGTATGGAAAGAAAGCATGTCAATTGGAATGGGTGCCGGCACAAGTGCGAGGGCCTTTCCCTTTTTCAATTTGTCCTCGCCCTCTTTCTGCGGGCAGGACGTCTGACCTTTATTAGCTTTTCTCTTCTCCTCAAGTGCTCGGAGGAATCTCCTGGGCTGATTCTTGATGGTAGCAACCCCGCCCGGGGTGTTAAATTTCACCCTTTGGTGGGGAACGGAAGCAACTATTCCCAATTCGGCCTGAGCAATTACGCCGAGAATGGTATTGTATTGGGAAGGAAGATCGACCACCATGAAAGTAATTTTGGCCGTCTTCTGCATGGGTTTTTCCCCAATAGTTACTTCAAACACAATCGTCCCCTTTACCCCCACGGCGTGGTTGGTGAACCCCTCAAGCATGCCCACATAAGGAGCCAGGTTAGCCTCGGTCATTCTCATACTTACCAACGTGTGGTAGTAGAGTATATCCCTGGCTGCGCCCGTATCAATTAAAACTCGATGTATGTTGGCTCGGTTAATTTTCATGTGGAGAGTTATGGGTTGAGTAGAGTGAAATAGGGAGGAGGCAAGTTCACTCTTTTTGAACCCTATTTCTTCCTCTTCCTCGAGAGCCATTGGGGGGATTAGGAAAACCTTCTCCAATGTTCAAATCTGAATGGAGAGCTGCTTGTTGGATGGAGGCTCTTCGCCAATTAAATTAATGTCATAGTCCCCCAAATCCTCGTAATTGTCTCTCTCATTCCTCTCCGGGCCACGCGTGCCTCGTGCCCGCTGTTGATTATTGTTATTGGGGGCGTTGTTATTGCCTTTAACCCATTTAGTTAGCTCCCCGTCATTGATTCTCTGCCGATTAATTTGCTTCAACTGGAAGCAGTCCTCTGTGCCATGTCCGTGGTCATTGTGATATTCACAGAACTTGGCCCTACTTCTCTCATTTGGTTTTTGGAGCATTGGGGGAGGAGGGGGAAAGTCTGAGGCTCTCATGATTACCACCCGTGGCTCGGTGAGTGGGGTATAAACTGTTTCATCCACCGTTTTCCGGAGTTTATCCAACCCACGACCTCGGTTCTTTCCCTGGTTGTTGGTGCGGGCAGGCTCTGGGGTAGTCTCCTAAACTTGGCTTATCCTTTCTTTTGCTGAAGCTCGGGGAGCGGGCACATTGGGCTCTTCAGCGAATGCAATGGCAGAGGCCCTTTCATACATCTCCTCCACGGTTTTTGACCGGCTGGAGGCAAAATTCATTTTGAGGAAAGAGGAGCTGAGGCCGCCCTCAAAACAGAGTCTGATGTCCCTCTCCTCTAAGTCCACAATCTCCTCGCTCACCTTCCTAAACCGGGATATGTAATCTTTTGTGGCTTCGTTTGGGGTCTGCTTGACGCGGACAAGATCTGTCTTTGGTCGAGCGGGCTCACCGGCCCCAGCAAAGGCAATAAGAAAGAGGTTTCTAAATTGACTGAAAGATTGGATGGGCCGGTGTTTGAGAGCCAACATCCAAGATAGGGCCTCGCCCGTGAAAATTGCAGCCAAGGCTTTACACATCACCGACTCGTCCGAGGAGAATAGAGCCATTTGTCCCTCAAATCGTCCCATATGGCTCTTGGCATTTTTGGAGCCATCATATGTATCCATCTGGGGGGCTTGCCCCTCTGAATTGGTGCCCGGGCGATCTTTTCAGTGAAGGCATCCATGGTGCGGCCACACTCTGGGCGGCCTTTTGGTGGGTCTCCCACATCTCGTTCATAAACTTGATAAATTTGGGGCTCTCATTATCAACCCTCTGTTTTTTGGCGCATGGAGTTACGGCCTTCTCCTTGGCCGGAGCCAAAGGTCTGGCTTTGGACCTCGCACGGTGATTTGATTGGGCCTCTCCCCAGCCTCCTCGCTATCCTTCACATGCACCACACTGCGTCTGGCCAGCTGTCCGCGATCAAGGGTTGGTTCAACCCGGTTTGCCCCCTAGCTTGACTAGCAAGCGAGTTAGCGGGGGCTCGTTGGGAGAACCTTTGTGACCCTTGGGGTAACTGAAGCCCGCCGTTGGCCTCTATCTCAAACATCTCTATTTGAGCGTCATTGATGGCCATGGCCTCAGCGACCAGTTTAGATTTGGCAGCGAGGATCTCCTGCCTCTTCAGCATTTGCTCCGGGGAGAGTGGAGTGTTTAGGGTGGTGTTTTTGATAGGAGCCTGGGGAGTTTTCGGGCTGTTGTTTAAGAGAGCTTGGGCTTTTTAAGCTCGTGCCTCCTCGATTAGCCGGTGTATAACTCGTTGAGCTGGGGATTTTTGTGGTTGAGAATGGGCCCCCATTCTGTTAAAAACAGAGGTAGTAGGCTTGTCTTTACGAACATTGGAAGGTGAGGCTTGGTCATCCGTGTGCATGGTTAAATGACCAGCATTTTCCAAAGTTTTAGACCTGTTTTGAAAAAGAAGAAAATGACTGAAAAGGAGAGCCTTTTGACAGTCACCTGTTTAGAACACAAAGTGTGCCTGAAAACAAAGATTTTTAACGAGAAAACAAATGACTTCTTCCCGGCAATGGAACCACTGATGACGCCAAGATTTTCAGGGTCAGGAGCGGTTCAAGGATATCTGGCTGGATATTTTTAGTGGTTTGTGGTACCTATAACACAACACAAATGAAGCACCGTTAAGGTCAAAGTTGGATGTTAATCCAACTCAGGTCCTCGGGTGTGAGAGTAAGATTACTGAGCAAATATGGCTTTGAATACCTTGAGTGTGTGTGAGTGTTTAGGGTTTGAGAATAATATGGCTTACTCAATATATTTGGAACTTACCTTGCCCAAGGGGACAAATGTCTTCTATTTATAGGCAATGGAGAGGTGCTTGTAGAGGTAAGCAATGAGATCAACCCTAGAGGGTACTTTGGTATTTGACCGCCTACACATGTCCGCAGCTAATTGACCCTGTTAGGGAGGGAACATTGACTGGAGAGGGGACATAGCTGAAAGGGACATGAGCCGTGTATATGACTTGGCGCATTAAATGAAATAGTAGGCGACTGTCTAAGCCGCATTGAATTCGTGATGGGGGAATCGGCAACTTGCATGTCAGAGCCAGTAAGCTAACTTGCTCAGTAAGGCTTGACATTAACCGGGAGGCAAGTGAGATAACCGGGAGGCAGGTATGAGCCCGCGGTCAACATCTTGGACGCGGTCAAAGGTATTTGACGCGGTCACGGATGGAGCGGTCATACCTCCTGCGGGCACCAATCCAGCGGTCAGGGTCCCTCCGGTTCTTGAGAAGGATGATGCGGGGAGGAACCCGGTCTTGACCTCAGGGGTCTATCTGTCCGCGGTCTTTACCTCAGTTGTCTAGGGGATGCCACATCACCGGTTCCTTAGATCAGACCGAGCGTGGGCCCGATCCATCAGGCACGGGCTCATCACAAACAATTAAGTAGAAACAAGTTTGGTTATGCGACAAGTTTTTTTACTGTGGCCAAGCATGTTGGTAGTCTAGTAGTATCATATCATGATTCTCTTTTAGCTTTTGAAAGGATTTGACGTTGAGAAATCC